>CM033330.1:31067716-31085048 GCA_019359835.1 Pharus latifolius | reverse complement strand
CCACGGCCGCGAAGGCCCCACAGCGGGAGGCAAGGAGGGCATGTGGTGCATGTTCCACAAGTCCAATACCCACGCTAGCCGAGAATGCCACCAGCTTCTCCAACACTTCACCACATTCCTCGACCAGCGTGGGTAGGGGGGAGGGAGTCCTGCCTCCTTGCCCCCCCAGCCGGCTTTGCTGGCTCTTCCTGCCCCCTCGTGGGACCAGCAACGACAAGTGTGGGAATGGGGCTCAACAGAAGAGCTCCCCTTTCAAACCTCCCAAAGGCGCATCAATGTCATCACGGGGGGGTCGCCTCAAGGCAAGACTCCAAGCGCCAGTGCAAGGAGTATGCGCGAGAGGTGAAGGTTGTGGGGGTGCTACACACGTCTCGGCCACCAAAGTGGTCGGACGTCTCCCTCACTTTTACAGCAGAAGACGCGCGCGGGTTTCGCTTCCCCCATAGAGACGTGCTCATCGTCTCTGCCACCGTCTACAATTGCCAGCTGGTGTGCATCCTTGTGATGGTGGGAGTTCCGCCGACGTCCTGTAACTGAAGGCATTCAGGGAAATGCAATTCGGCAAGCAATAAAGAAAGCAAGAGCAACAGTGGAAGGATAACACTCAATAATATGAATTATGAGTTGAACATTGAGACTCCCACTTGTACAAGTCGGCAAAGGCACGAGCGTATAATCTGTATATCAACGAAGTCTACCTAAAACTAAGACCATGCTTCTCTTTTATAAAGGATGGTGTCTACAAAGATAGAAGGTTTAAAATCAGAATTCTAAACTAATTTGAAACAGAATAGAATCCTAACAAACTTTAAAAAGAAAATCCTGAGCTACTTTTCACAGATCCGAACAGGACTCGTCCCCCCTTGAGCACTAGCCATTGTTTCCGGTCTCCTGGTTGCATACGATGTTGAAATTCAATGAGTCTTGATGAATTGGAAAGCTCTTCTGAATATCATACCGAAAAGTACTCGCACAACTGTCTTGGACATCTATCCTGAAATTGGTGCTTGATTGAAGTTGCTGAATAGCCAAGCTTGATCAGCAGATTGGATGGTCCGCAGGTTGCGACCATGGGTCCTCAAGTATGGTCTGCTGCGACCATGTGCCGATCATGGGCTACGACCTTCTGCCCTCGGCCTGCGACCAAGTGCTTCTGACCATGGGCAACGACCTTGTGTTGTGCTGTGGCCTCGAACCTTTCTGGTCGAGCATAGATTTCTTCTGATCGATTGCTCGCGCTAAGGATGTCCTCATCACCCGGGGGCTACAAGTATGTGGTGGTCGTAGTCGATAATTTCTCCATGTGGGTGGAGGCTGAACCCTTGGCCAGCATCACCTCCCGGGCAGTACAGCGGTTTTTCTGGAAGAATATCGTTTGTCATTTTGGAGTCCCCCGGGAAATCACTGTCGATAACGGGTCCCAATTCAACTCAGTGTATTTCCAGGAGTTCTACGAAGGCTTGGGGGCTACCCTCCACTTTGCCTCTGTGGCTCACCCCCAGAGCAATAGAGCCGTCAAAAGGGTCAACAGCGTGATCCTGCAGGGGTTACACCGACGACTCGAGCAAGCCGCCTCCAGACGGGGCTCATGGGCAGAGGAGCTTCCAAGCATCCTCTGTTCCATGCGCACGACACCGAGCCGGGCGACAGGGTGCACGCCTTTCTCATTCGTGTACGGGGCTGAAGTAGTTCTCCCCTCGGAGATTGGCTTCCGGTCGCTGCGGGTCGAGCTCCAAGATGTAGCTATGACCGTAGCATACCAAGCCAACGAAGCAAACCAGTGGTAAGAAGTCGACCTCGTTGAAGAAGAACGCGACTGAGTGCTCCTCCGTCATGCCATCTACAAGCGCAAAATGGCGCGCGAGTACAACCAGCGCGTCCGCGCGAGAGCTTTCCTACTCGGGGACCTTGTCCTCAAGTGCGTGACTGAACCCCAAGCCCAGGGAAAACTCTCCGCCAAGTGGGAAGGGCCCTACAGGGTCTCTGCAGTCCTGGGCTCGGGGGCTTACAAGCTCTCCAACCTCCAAGATCAAGAACTGAAGCATACATGGAATATAGGCTTGCTTCGCAAGTTCTATATCTAGCCTGCAAGCTTCCTCCATGCCCTGTGGCGACTACGCTGGGGGAGGCGTTGTATTCACCTTTCCCTCCCCCGCCATGGTTCTACGGGGGGAGGTGTTGTATCTCAATTTCTATCAATACAAGTGGTTTTTTCTCCAACTTGAGTTTATTGCAAGTCCTTACCTTACCGCCTCCTAAGTCGATGCCTCCTATCAAGGATGCCCGCTCCATGAGGACGTATGCTATCGCAGCCTAAAAGTCCCTATGACGGGAGCCCCGCTCCCGTAGGGTGGCTTACAATCACCCCTCGTGGACTGAGGGGCTAAGCGGCAACCCAGTTCTCAAGGACTGTGGTAACAAGTCAATTTGGGAGACTAGTCCCCCATCAAACACTCTGACCCGTCATAGGGCTTGTCTCCTCAGCGAGACAGGGGATTCTCAGAAAATTTTCTTCCCAAAAAGCTTTTACCCAGCTCCCCGTTATCACGGCAACTGGAGGATTTCTTATCGGGATTCTCGGAAAATTTTCTTCCCAGAAAGCTTTTACCCGGCTCCCTGTTCTCACGGCGACAGGAGGATTTCTTCTCAAAAAATTTCCTTCCCGGAGAACTTTTACCCGGCTCCCCGTTCTCACGGCAATTGGAGGATTTCTTACCGGGATTCTCGGAAAATTTCCTTCCTGGAGAGCTTTTACCCATCTCCCCGTTCTCTCGGCGACCGGAGGATTTCTTACCGTAACCTCTGGGACTTTCCCTACCGGACCTTCAGTGCCTGCTATCCTTTGCAGTTTAGCACCTCCAGTGCTACCGCCATCCATACCATTTTTCTGGTCACGGCTAGGGGTTTTATTTCATGAATATATATAAATACATAAATATATATTAGTCCATGGCTCAAAACTTGTTTATTTCACATTTCACAGATAACCAGTCTAGTACTGCCAATTCATAAATCAACCATTCTCAATCTTTCACATGCAATATTATCTATATTCAAGGTTATGTTATAGCAACATTTAAAATATAGGTTCAAGATGTCCAAGGATATGACTTGCCTTCCGCGTCGTAAGATACAGCAGTTGATGATGGGTCAACAGCAAAATACTCAAAGTCAGCTTCTGGATCTGCTCGACGATAAACAAACACACAATGATTACTTATTATATTAAAATGTTTTATGACTTATATGTAGAATGCTTAACAAGAATAACTGAACGATATTGGAGATAGTTTGGATTGCAAGCTGATCTGAGTCAAGATTCTAGGGTTTCAAGGAATCTGGGCTAAGGATGGGTATTAGATAATCTTAGGGTTTCAAGGTTGCAACAGGGATATCAATTTTGTGGCTGGTTTGTCCAAAAACAGTGAATGTCAGCAGATTGACATTCGGATTGAGGCTCTGACATAGCTTTAAGAAAAGCTAGAGTGCTTATCTCAAGTTGTGGTAGTAGAAGAAAATGTAGATCACAACTCTACAAATTCAGTGGACAAAATGGTTCTCAAATTGTACAAACAGAAGTGGGTAAACAAGGCCAATGCCACTGGCTGACAAGCTCTGGCAGAAGGCTGACAATGCCAAAAACTAGGGCTAAGCATAAAATGCTGTTCAAGGGCTCAACTGGTGTGCTAACTTTGTCTAGGAGGTAGGCTTGGGTAACAGGAACAAAAGTCATAACAGGATCCACGGCTGAAGATGGCCGGACAGCAAGAAATCTGGTGATGAACTGCGGTGAACTCACTGCACTGGAACAGTTCTGGACACAAATCTTGGTAAAGCTATATCTTTCAATCTAGGCTGATCTAGGTGTCGGGCTAGAAGACAAAAATGCTCAGGAGTTCAAGGCACACACACTGGACAAAGTGGTTAGGGCTGAAACGGCTGGAAAAAGCTTTCCGGTGATCGGCGCCGGAGAAGAAGGCACTGGAATTGGGCATTTTTTATACAGGCCGATTGAACTCAATTCCTTGCTTGGAGAGTGATAGAGAGGTACAAGTAAGCTACTGGTAGCGTCAATTTGATCGGAAAATCATCAGAGAAGCTTGGCGACGAGAGTCGGCGATGAGAGCCAACGACTATTGAAGTTCAAATTTGGGAATAGCTTCAATTTGAGATCAATTGATGATTCTAGGTTCACAGGAATACTCAAAATAGCTCTCTGATCAATTTAGATTACAGGTTCGAAAGCTAATTCGGGATAATTCAAGCTATATTGCAGAAACAGGACAAATCGGGAATTCCAGTGATCGCCGGCGTTAGAGGTCACTGGTGAGCAATTAAGTAATACTACACAGATAGAAGGAGAAGGGGAACTCACTGATGGCTTCAATTTGAAGATTGGTGCAATAGGGCGTGCTGGCACCGTGAGCCTCCTCGACGGCTCACCGGAGAAGAAAACGAAAACAGAAGAATTTGGGACTTGGCTGATTTCTAGAGAAGTGAAGTAGTTGCTGGGTACAGGAGCGTTGAAATAGGCCAGGCGAAGCTTGCGAAGAGATTGGCACCAGTGATGAGACTGATTGCGTGCAGAAGCAACAGCGGTGAAGACACAGCGAAGAACGATGATGCGACGGCGACAAGTCTGCAGCTGATCACATTGTCGTTTCATCGGGACTTAGCAATACTGAATCAAGCGGTGGTGACAACAACTGGCGCGGCACAAAAGCTACTGACAAAAAGCTGGGATTGCTACTGCTGGTCGCGCACGAGGGCGGTGCTGTTCATCGGCGTTGCCACGGCGATGACTGAAGCGAAGACACGTACACACTAGCATGCACGGTCACGAGTGCGGGCGAAACTTGGCCGGCGACGAGCAACCACGGCGCACAAGCACGGCGAGGCTCTGGTCGAAATCAGCTGAGTGCTCTGGTCGAATTTGGACTGAATTGCAATTTCAGATTTTGAGTTTTGGACTGATCTGTAAATCTGGAGATTTGGAAGGTTTAAACTGAAATTGATTTCACTGATCTGGCAGATTATATTCAACAAAATATTTGGTAAAGATATTTGATAAAATCTGGCACATTTGAATAGTTTTTTATATGAACTGAAAATAGGGTATTTTAGGGTAATTGAAATCTGAATTTCAATTGATATCGAATTCTGGCATTTAGGATGAGATTTTGAAATTTGAACAGAAGAGAAAATTGTATCAAATAGCAGTTAGAAGAGATTTGCTAAAGAAATTCTGAATTTCGAGTTAATCTGAAGATTTTGGCCATTTTGGGTTTCCAGATATCAGATAAAGGACTGATTTGTGATATCTCTTAGACTGATTTGTGAAAAGAGCCTAGATGATAAAATCTGGCTGCCAACTTTCTGGTTTAAGGTATTGGCATACCCATGATCATAATTTAAAAATAATCTAGTCTGGATTAGGTCAAGATTTGGCTAAATCTGAGTTCAGAGTATTTAGGGTAATTAACTTAATTTCTGTTTTCGAAAACAGAAGTTTTGACAAATCTGGGATTTAGAGATGAAATTGAATCTGGCTTCTGAAGACTTTTAGGTTCAGAGTAACTGATAGATCACATCTGAACAATATGATCTTGATTTGGGGTCACAGGTTAGATTTGGAGATTTTAGGGCTTGAAATAGATACTAATCTGGCTACTACTATAGATACATGCATGCATGCTATTCATGAAAAAGGAAGTTTTCACCCCTAAACTCAGTGTGTTACATGAGATCTACCGAGATAGATCTAAAAGGCTAATTGGATTAAGCCAAAGTACATATGTTGACAAAGTATTGAATAGATTCAACATGCAAGATTCCAAGAAAGGTTTTTTGCCTATGTCACATGGCATTAGTCTTAGTAAGAGTCAATGTCCTTTAACATGTGATGAGTGGGACCGAATGAATAAGATTTCATATGCTTCTGCTGTTGGGTCTATTATGTATGACATGCTTTGTACACGCCCAGATGTCTCCTATGCTCTAAGTGTTACGAGCAGATACCAATCAGATCCAGGTGAGAGTCACTGGATTACCGTAAAAAACATCCTTAAATACTTGAGAAGGACTAAGGATGTGTTCCTGGTTTATGGAGGTGAGGAAGAGCTCGTTGTTAGTGGTTACACCGATGCTAGCTTCCAAACCGACAAAGATGATTTCAAATCACAATCTGGTTTTGTGTTTTGTCTTAATGGTGAAGCTGTAAGATGGAGAGTTCTAAGCAAGAAACTGTCGCTAATTCTACAACAGAAGCAGAGTACATTGCTGCTTCTGAAGTTGACAAAGAAGCTATTTGGATTAAAAAGTTCATCTCTGAACTTGGTGTGGTTTCTAGCATTTCAAGCCCAGTGGATCTCTATTCTGACAATAGTGGAGTCATTGCGCAAGCCAAAGAACCAAGGTCTCACCAAAAATCCAAACATATACTCAGACGTTTTCACCTCATCCGAGAAATCATGAATAGAGGTGATGTGAAGATTTGCAAAGTGTCCACGGATTTGAATGTTGCTGATCCGTTGACAAAGCCTCTCCCGCAACCAAAGCATGAGGTGCATACTAGAGCAACAGGTATTAGATACATTTGTGATTGACTCTAGTCCAAGTGGGAGATCGTTAGTGATATGTCCTAGATCAAATCACAGAGAAAAAGGTTATTTTACAAACATCCATAATTCTTGACTAGTCTAGGTTCATATCATCACTACTATATGTATCTACTCTTACCTATGACTTGCTGAGTACGTAAGTACTCACCCTTGCAACTTACAACCCAGTAGATGGAGCGTATTATGATCAAGAAGAAGGCGTGGAGAACTTCTTGGACCCAGATGAAGGAGAGCCAGTTCCGCTAGAATCCTGATGTGTGTTGTTCTGCCGTCAACTTCTCACTGTGGGAGGGTCACCTATCTTCTGCTGTGTAGATGTTATTATGCTAGATCATGTATGCCGCGAAGGCACTGTAATCTTCTTATGTTGTATTAAGGCCAGCAGGCCACACTGCTTAAATATTTTGTAAGTTTTTCTGCTGCAATGTGAATATACTCCTGTGCTTGACTTATCCTGGGAAGTCAATGGTATGCCTGTATGGGACCAGCTGCAGCGAGCTGGGTCTCCATGGGAGTAGTCGTAGTCCCCAAGTCGGGGCGCGACAGAGTTCGAATCATATTCAACCTGCTGACGTGTTCGACTTGAAGGTCCACCTGGATCATGAGTCCCTTGTTGAGAAGGAACCAACCCCCGTTGGCAACCATTTGATCAAAACTGGAGATGCGAAAATTGAGCTTGACCATCTTCTCGAGTGTACCACTTTGCCGAACGTGTTCGTTGATTTTTCTGTCCGATT
The DNA here is from genome assembly GCA_019359835.1 of Pharus latifolius. Lineage (NCBI taxonomy): Eukaryota > Viridiplantae > Streptophyta > Magnoliopsida > Poales > Poaceae > Pharus > Pharus latifolius. The sequence goes on along the minus strand of CM033330.1, from coordinate 31,077,691 downwards.
CAAAAAGTCACTTGTGTACCGCTACGGGTGGTCATCACCTTCTTCTCCAAGATCATGTCGTCAGGTAGAGGTTCTTCTCGTTGATAGACCAATTCTTCAACACATGGTACTATGGTATCTGGCTCATCATCCAGCATCGATGGCTCAAAGAGTTTGAGGTGCTCAATATTGACAACCGAGTAAATATCCATGTATGGAGGTAGCTTGAGCTGACAAGCATTAGTATCAATTTTTTGCAAAATCCAAAAAGAACCATAATGTGTTGGTTTAAGGTTTTTACCGTCATCTTTTAGCCTCTCCTTACTCAAATGTAGCCATACCATATCATCTTCATGGAATTGAGCATTAACTCGATGCCGATCGTGTCACGCTTTGTACTTGAGTTGAGCTTTCAGCAAGTTTTGTTCAACCTCACTATGGAGCAATTGAATACCATCCAAAAATTGTTGTGCTCGATCTTGATCAAATGTTTCCTTGTGGTTCTGCGCTGAGGTAGGGATCACAAACTCCATGTCAAATGGACTCTGTGGTAGAAATCCCAAATAGACCTCAAACGGCAACTTTCCAGTCGAACCATGCACTGCTCGATTAAAAGCAAACTACAGGTACGATATGCTTTCATCCCAGATCTTCGGATGCTTAGAGTTAAAGCCCCTCAAGAGATGAACGACTGTTCGATTTACCACCTTAGTTTGACCATCAGTTTGAGGATGAAAAGCAGTACTCCTCTTCAACTTTGTGTCCATCATCGTCCAGAGCGATTGCTAAAAGTGACAAAGGAACTGGGTATCACGATCAAATACAATAGAAGTCGGTAGTCCAAAATGTGTCCAAACATGCTAAAAGAATACCTGAGCTGCTTCTTCCCCTGTGATAGTCTCTTGACAAGGTATGAGAATTACCATTTTGGAGAACCAATCAATGACCACAAAGAGATACTCGTTGCCACGTCGGGTCTTAGGCAATCCTCCCAAGAAATCCATAGATATGTTTTCCCATGGTCGTGATGGAACAAGCAAAGGAGTGTACAAACCTAATTTTTAGTTTGCCGGTTTCGAGATGTTGCAGAGACCATAGCCGCAAACAAAATTAGCCACATCCTACTGCATCTGCGGCCAGAACACATGTCGATGAAGATTTTGCAAAGTCTTCGTAACCCCAAAATGACCAGCAACCTTCGATGTATGTGCTTCTCACAGCCATTGAATTCGAGGTGCGCCACGAGGTATATAAAGTAAATTGCCCTTGTACAATAGTCCTTCTCAACGAACAAACTCTGTAGGTTTCCCTGTTTCGAGCTCAGCCAGTGCTGATCAAAAATCAGGATCTTCGCTATATATTGTGGCATAGTCATCATGACATGAAGGCTCGATCTACATAAACACTGATAAGCAGAGAGTCGTAACTGGTGGTAGTGACAACATGTTAGCTAGTTTATTATGTACTACACCCTTCTTGCACTTAATCACCAAATTAAACTGCTGCAGATACGACATCCACTTCATATGTTGAGCATGTTGTAGCTTCGATTGAGTTTGCAAATATTGCAAAGGATGGTGGTCGGTGTGGACAACAGTCTCTTTACCCAAAAGGTAACACCGCCAATGTTATATAGCCTGATGCAGTGCACAAAACTCCTTGTCGTAAGTCAGGTAGTTCTTCTGAGCTCCCTTGAATAACTCAGAGTGATATGCTACTGGTCGACCTTCTTGCATGAGCACTACACCCATTGCATAACCTGAGGCTTCGGTTTCTAGCTTAAAGGGTAGATCGACAAAGCTAGAATAGGAGCTTCACTGATCTTCTTCTTCAACAAGAGAAACGTGTCTTCATATTTCCCTGTCCACTCGAACTTTTGATTGATCCTGGTTAATGCATGCAACGGAGAAGCCACTATCGAGAAGTGTCGTATGAACTTCCGAAGGTATTGGCATGCTCCCACAAAACTACACACTTACATAATGGTTCGCGGTTGAGGCCACTCTCGAATCACTTTTACCTTATCGGGGTCGATTTGCAACGTTCCCTTGCCGACCATAAATCCCAAGTAAAGTAGAGTTTGCTGGCTGAACTCACACTTCTTACGGTTGAGGTGAAGTCGATGTTGCTGAAGCTGTTCGAACACCTTTTCAACATGAATGAGGTGTGTTTGACGAATTTTTTTAATTTGTCATGAAAAGTCCCTGTCATCAAAAGAATTAAACTAGTCAAAATGACCACAGCACTAGTCAAAAGGAGCTTGCAAACTGACCTAGTCTGTAGTCTATGGTCTTTGGCCTATGGTCATTGGTCAAAATTGTTGCATTTAGGCCATTATGCCTGATTTTGATGATTAATAAAAACAAGTATTTCAGACCAATTATGTTTTTGAGCTATTTGGATACAGAGTTCTTTTTGCAAAGAGAAACAAGATGATCAAGATAGGAACTCAGGCGAACCCAAAGAAAAAGATGAAACACAAGTCACGAGATTCAAGTTGCAAAGGACTTGAGAGTTCTTTTTGCAAAGAGATACAAGATGACAAAGATAGGAACTCAGGCGAACCCAAAGAAAAAGATGAAACACAAGTCGCGAGCTTCAAGTTGCAAAGGACCTGAGAGTTCTTTTTACAAAGAGATACAAAATGATCAAGATAGGAACTTAGGCGAACCCCAAGAAAAAGATGAAACACAAGTTGCGAGATTCAAGCTGCAAAGCACCTGAGGTAAAATGAGTCTTTATTTTTACCGATCTCGTTGTTTGGAGTCTGATCGGTTTAGAAATTTGTTTCTTAGTTTCAACCGTACTATAAAGAGGGTTTGCAAATTCTCTCTACATTTCCAGTATAAACTAAAAAACTATTAGGTCATTGCATTCATTCTTTTCAGTTGGATTTGTTTGGTTTTTTAGATGAGTTTTTGATAGCATAAGTGTTTTTGCTTTTTCTAGAAAGATCTAACATGATCTGGGTTTTTCTTATGTTGACAAAAAATATAGCCCTTTGAATTATATTTCTAACAACCTATAAAACTCTTCAATCGGATCTCAGGATCAAAAGTTATGGCTATTTTAATCCACGCTGATAGTCAGCATGTGATACTGACAGTCAGCCTGAATATCAGCATGTTTAACTGCCATTTGTCCGGAGAGAGTGTTTTTTGAGCCCAATTTCTCTTTGCCTATGTTGACTGTCAACATGAGTTTCGACCTCGAGCTGTTTGTTTTATGAATTTTATTTAATTGTTCATTTTTTTGGTCGATACTGACTGTCAGCATGAGCGACTTGTTTCCATATGCGACCACAAACGACTAGCTAAGTTTTATCCGTGATTTTTGTCGAGCTGTGGTTGTGGATGCTGATTGTCAGCATGTGTTGCTGACTGTCAGTATGTGCTGATTTGTTTCCTTTTTCGACCACAACGGCTAGCTAAGTTTTCTCCGAGATTTGCTTCTTACTAGTCATGGCCTATGCTGACTGTCAGCATACTCTGCTGACTGTCAGTATGCACTTTCACTTTCTTAGCTCGAGCACAACGGCTCTTTTGCTCATTTGGGCTATAAATAGAGGCTTGAGCAGATGTTTTATACACCAAGCATCCTCATTCTCACATATACACTTGAGCTTTTGTTCTTAGAGATAAAATCTTGATCTTTTGATCAACTCGTGAGTTTTGTGATCCACCGAGTGTTTTGTTCACATCATTTGCATACTTTTAGTTTCTCGATGCTTGTTGGAGGTCTAGAAGAGACCTTGAAACTTATTACTCTTGGTGAACACCCTCACCTAGACGGTTTGGTGGCATGGCCATTGATCTCTCCTGTTCGAAGATTGTTGGAGAGACTCGGTGTGATTGTAAAAGGTATCGATGCTCACCTTTCTGGAGTAGACAAGCAGCAACCACTAGTGAGAAATATCCTTCGTGGATAATGAAGCAAGACTCATTCATTTGAGTGCTTCAACGAGAAGTAGGGGAGACCAGGTGAGTCTCTCAGATCTCTGGAAAAATCTTTGTGTTTGTTCTCTCTCTCTCTCTCTCTCTCTCTCTCTCTCTCTCTTTTTAGTTGTGCAATTTATTATTCCATTGTTTCAGGTCTCATTCTTTGCAAAAGTTGTTTCATTTGAAAAGTTTTAAAGCCTCTTTTCACCCCCCTCTAGTCGGCATCCTTGATCCTACACGTGGTATCAGAGCGTGGTCTCTCCTTGGGTAGGCTTCACCACCTAGAGAGAGGATGACGTCAAATGAGGGTTTTCATCTCGGTCATACCGGACGTGCGCCTATCTTTGATGAGACTAACTATCCTTATTGAAAAGTGTGCATGTCGGTATTTCTAGAGGCCATGGGGTTTGATGTTTGGGACATAGTTAAGCTTGGGTTTACTCCTCCGGATGATCCGGCAGGTCACTCTGATGATGATAGGAGAAAACTCCACCTAAATGCCCGTGCCAAAAATGCTCTCTTTGCCGGTTTATCTTTAAATGAGTTCAACCATGTGAGCAATCTTCCCACCTCTCAAGGGGTTTGGACCACCGTCGAGAAAATATACGAGGGCACTACTAAAGTCAAAGAGGCAAAGTTGCTCATGATAAGGCAACGATACGAGACATTCACCATGTCACCAACCGAGTCCGTGAATTCCATGTTTACTCTGTTGAACAACATTGTGAATGAACTCAAGGGGCTAGGAGTTGTTTTTACTGACATTGAAATTGTGAGAAAATGCTCAGGGCTCTTCCAAAAAATTTCGACACACTAGTGACGGTGCTTACCATCTCCGACCTATTATCCACCACGCCTACTGATCTCTATGGGAACTTCATCACCCATGAGATGCATCAAAAGGAGAAGAAGGAAGCAGCTGAACCATTGGAGACAAAAATGAAGACGATGGCTTTCAAAGCCGGCTCCAAAAATGTCCCAAGCGATGGCTCCTCCGACGAGGATCTAGCCTTATGGTAAACACTCAAAAACTTCTTCGCAGGTTACACAAGAAGGGAGTCAACATCGACACACGAACAAAGGGGTCAAAGCAATCAAACTTCAAGGACATCATATGCTATGGATGTCACGAAAGGGGACATATAGCTCCAAGATGTCCAAACAAGAACAAGACTTGGGACAAGAAGAATAATAGTGCAACCAAAGAAGCCTGCTTCAGAGAATGGATGTCCAGAGGAGAAAGCTCGGACTCTGACTCCGATAACGAAGAAGGATGTTCCAAGAAGTTAGCCGGACTAGCTCTCGGCAACATTTACACATCGACAAGTTCATCCCTTTGTCTTATGGCTATAGGTGATGAAAAGGTATATTCTCATGACCCTTCATATGATGAACTAGTTGAAATGATTGCTGAATTAAATGAAGTTTTTGGAATCACCAAGAAAAAGTATAGAGCACTTAAAGAAGAACATTCTTCTTTACGCACTCAGTACTCAGAGTTAAAAATTTCATACGAAAATCTTCTAATTAAAGATATCACTAATGCACCATCTAAAGTAGATGTAGCAATTTCTTGTGACCTAACTGATAATCCTTCCAATGCTATCCCTCAGAATAGTACTAACTTCTAGCTGTCATAATTCTTTTGATGTACCATGTGCTTCTAATGAAATAATTTTAAATGAAAATAATGAACTCAAGGCACAAATTGAGAAGCTTGGAAAAGATTAGAAAATTGTTACAAAGGGAAAGTATCTCTTGATCTTATTCTTAGCAAACAAAAATGCTCATTTAGAAAAGAAGGACTTGGATACTTTCCGAAGAAAGGAAAGAAGTTAAATACAAAAACTGTCTTTGTAAAAGCATGCAACACATTTTTCTTTAAATGCCATGAAACTGGTCATTCACATGATGCTTGTCCTTTAATGACTTCGACTTATTTTGATACTTGCTACATGCTCAAAAGGTCAAAGAAAGGATATGCTATAGCAAAGTTTGTTGGTGCACCCATGCTAAATAAAAAGAAGAAATCAATTTGGGTGCCCAAAGCTTTGATTACTAACATCGAAGGACCCAAAAGAGTTTGGGTACGTAAAAGAACTTGATTCTTTTTGTAGGTGAACTACAAGACCAGTGGAAAACATTGGGTGCTAGACAGCGGATGCTCTGAGCACATGACCGGTAACAAAAAGATATTCACCTCACTGGAAGATAACTCAAGTGAAAATCAAAAGATCACCTTTGGCACAATCGTCAAGGAAATGTGGTAGGCTCGGGTAAAATTGCAATATCCAAGGATCTCTCAATTTCAAAAGTTTTACTTGTTGTATCTCTGAACTATAATTTGCTTTCTGTTGCACAAATTTGTGATCTTGGATTTCGTTTCATTTTTTATCCTAAAGAAGTTTTAGTTGAAAGTTTAAAAGATAATTCTTTGATCTTTAAAGGCTTTTGTTTTGGAAATCTTTATCTTGTTGATTTTCACTCTAAAGATGCATCCCTTTCAACATGTCTTGTATCTCAAACCTCAAAAGATTGGCTATGGCATAGAAGGCTTGCACATGTTGGAATGCATCAACTTAAAAAACTTTTAAAACGTGATTTGGTTGTTGGCTTAAAAGATGCGAATTTTGAAAAGGATAAACCTTGTAGTGCTTGTCAAGCTGGCAAGCAAGTAGCTACTTCACATCCAATTAAGCATGTTCTTTCAACTTGCAAACCTTTGGAACTGTTGTATATGGATTTATTTGGACCTTCTGAGTTCCAAAGTATCGGGGGAAATAATTATCGTTTTGTAATTGTTGATGATTTTACTCGCTTCACTTGGGTCTTCTTTATTTCTCAAAAATTTGAAATCCCCGATGTTTTCAAAAGTTTTGAAACATGTGTTTCCATTGAATTTGAACTTTCCATCAAGAAAATCCGTAGTGATCATGGTGGAGAATTCGTTAATTCAACTTTAGTTGATTTTTTTGACTTGGTAGGCATTAAACACGAATTTTCTACTTCTTACACTCCACAGCAAAATGGAGTTGTGGAAAGGAAAAATGGAACACTAATAGAAATGACAAGAACAATGCTAAGTGAGTATGACACTCCTACTCGCTTTTGGGCCAAAGCCGTGCATACTGCTTGCTATTCTATTAATTGGCTTTATTTGCATCATCTTCTAAATTTAACTCCCTATGAGCTTCTTATTGGGCGTAAGCCAAATGTTTCTTATTTTCGAGTTTTTGGTTGTAAATGTTACATCCTTAGAAAAAGAAACTTTAGTGGTAAATTTCAAAGAAGAGTAGATGAAGGCTTTCTAGTCAGATACTCCACCACTAACAAGGCTTACCGAGTCATTAATAAAAATTCTAGCTGTATTGAAGAATCGTGCGACATAGAATTCGATGAAACTAATGGCTTACAAAAGGAGCAAGTCTCTTGTGAAGTTTCAGGTGAAGATCTTCAGGAAGCTGTGAAGAACATTACCATTGGAGACATCAAACCAAGAAAGATGATCAAGAAGATGATGATCAACATGTATCATCATCTCATATTGATCCACCAGAACAAAGTCAAGAAGCAGTAGCACAAGAAGAAGCACAAAGGCAACATCAAATCATCACAAAGGATCACCCTCTAGATCAAATACTGGGTGATGTCAATAAGGATGTTCAAATTCGCTGTCGTATTGCTTCTTTTTGTGAACATCATTCTTTTGTATCATCTCTAGAACTTAAACTTGTAGATGAAGCTCTTAGTGAATCCTGATTGGTTAAATTCTATGCATGATGAACTTAATAATTTCTCTAGAAATAAAGTTTGGACTCTAGTAGAAAGACTCAAGAATCATAATGTGATTGGAATCAAAATGGGTTTTTAGAAATATGCAAGATGAAAATGGTGTAGTTATTAGAAACAAAGCTCGTCTTGTTGCACAAGGTTTCTCTCAAGTTGAAGGTTTAGACTTTGGAGAAACCTTTGCACTAGTAGTAAGACTTGAAGCTATTTGTATACTTCTTGCTTATGCATCAAGTTTTAATATTAAGTTATTTTCAAATTGATGTAAAAAGTGTATTTTTAAATGGGGAATATCTGAATTAGTTTTTGTGGAACAACCTCTTGGTTTCGAAGATTCCAAATTTCCAAACCATGTATTTAAACTGTCTAAAGCTCTCTATGGTCTCAAACAAGCTTCTTGAGCTTGGTTATGAACGACTCAGAGACTTTCTTTTATCAAAAGGTTTTAAAATTGGGAAGGTAGATACAATGCTTTTTACAAAAATGATTGAACAAGTTTTTGTTCATATGTCAAATATATGTGTGATATTATTTTTGGATCTACTTAATGAACATTTTTGTCATGAGTTTGGAGAAATGATATCTAGGAATTTGAGATGTCAATGATCGGCGAGCTAAGCTTCTTCCTTAGACTACAAATCAAGCACTCAAGAACGGAACGTTCGTGGAGCCAAACCAAGTATGGGGAGGACTTGCTCAAGCGCTTTGGGATGGAAGATGCTAAAACAGTCAAACTCCCATTGCCACTAATGGACATCTTGATATGGACAACAACAGAAAAGCGGTTTATTCTAAACTCTATAGGTCTATGATTGGTAGTTTGATATATCTTACTGCATCTAGGCCTGACATCATGTTTAGTGTTTTCTTATGTGCTAGATTTCAGCCAGCCCCTAAGGAATCCCATTTGATTGCTATTAAAAGAATCCTTAATGTCGACGATTTGGACTCGGGGTCCTTAGTCAATCTTATGCAAATTTGTGAGTTGCGGGACCTTTGAGGGTGCTCCTCCACGAAGGTAGGTTGAATCAAGTCTGTAGAGTTACAAAAGATTTTATACAGGTTCAGGCCCTCGATGGTGGGAGTAACAGCCCTACGTCCTGTTGTGATTTCACTATATGTAATAAGATGTTTTACAAGAGGGAAGAAAAGATGATCACAGGCGATGATCTCTTCAATGTTAGTGTCTACCTAACTATATCTAAGTCTCTAGGTTTGTTGAACGCCTGATAGTGCATGTATGCTTGACTGAATTATTCACCATCCTTAGAACGTGTATTGACTACCTTTTTATACTGGACAAAAGGGCGCCAATATGAAAGGACCTTGGACAGTTGTTAAGATGCAGTTTTGTTAACCGCACTTAACTTCCACACAGGCTTAACACGTGCAATCAAGAGATAACCGCACATGTTAACCTCCTGGCAGTTGTCTTCATACGTGGAAATATCTTCGTGATTCTCGGGATATGCCTGTTCAAAGTGTTAGGCCTTCTTGAATTGTTCTGGTCGCAGATAATCAACGACCCTCTGACCGCGTACTGCCCACAGTTTCTTGATTGCGCACTGTCTGTGACCTCATGATCGCGCAGGGGCTGCGAATGCATCTATCTCTGTGTCCGTGCCCTTTAGGTCATTTGAGACCATAGCGATGGACTTATAGACACACGTCTAATCTGATTCTGTCTTAAACCAGACGTGTATTACTTTGAACGAGCTCGGGTGATAATCCTCATCAGCTAGCCCCCAAATTTGAAGAAACTGAAAGAACATATTTACTTCAATTTTTATCCTACGTCGAATTATGAACCTGACGTTTTAACTTCAACTGATACTGTTCCGCCGTGTGATGGTCATATCCCAAGAAAAACCCTGAGTCTTTCTTGGCTGGTAAAGATGACTTAGGCAACTCATCGTGATGGCAACCGTAAGTGAAGTTTAAGAACTCGAGACGTGTGTGGAAACAAACCGACGCCTTCTGGCTCTACAAATTGAAGAGCCTTTCGGTTCTTTGAACTCACAATTTCTCACCACGTCTAAGTCTTTTTTAGAGTTTCTCTTTTTCTCCAGCCACTCCCTCTAAGCCTTAGTTCTTGTTCCGATGGTAGATCAAGACCCCAAAAACATCATTGAGATTGAGAGATGATGAGGAAAGAACAGAAATGTTGTTAGAAATTGGTCAAGACTCTCAGGAAGTAAGTCTTTTTCTGAAAGTCCTGGTTCAACTTTTTCCTGCATTCTGATCGGTTCCAAAGTAATGCTTTTTGAAA
>CM033330.1:31041932-31067616 GCA_019359835.1 Pharus latifolius | reverse complement strand
TTTATCGGCAATTGAGTAAAATGAACCAAAAATGTGTTAAGTTGTAAGATAAATACTTCCCCTTTGGTGATAATTGCCTATATCTTACTTATAATTATCTTATATATATATATATATATATATATATATATATATATATATATCTTTCACTATCCAAATCTCTTATGAGCATCAAATCAATCAAATTCCTCCAAGACTTTCAGTCCTTCCAGCGGTCTGACCGAACCAATTGCGGTCTGACCGAATGCATCTCCAGAGAGCATCTCAAAATCCCTGCTACTAGCGGTCTGACCGGTCTCTTGCCCACGGTCTGACCGAATTTTCACGACTAGAAACCTTTTAGCTCGAATCTCTGTCCTTTTCACTCTCTTCCCCACTTGTCCTTTTCACGTGCGCCACAAAGTTTTTTTTGGAATCTTCCTCTCAGGTCAAACCCTAGCAACACCCAGACAATCCGTGGATCAAGATCATCTCCAAACCATGTCTTCTAGGTATATTGCTCAGATTTCTCTTCTTTATCTTTTCGTTTCCTGTTCATCTCGGGATTTAGGGCAAATATGGTGAATCAAGTTTATATCCTTTCAAAACCCAAAATTGATTCTTCCTATTGATGCACTGAATACCTATACTCGTTTATCTGTTCACATTGCACCGTAAAATCATCTAAATTCCAGGAATCTTGACAAACCCTAACTCTGCGGTTGCGCCGGTCTGACCGCCCCTATTTCGATCTGACCGACTGCAACAACAGAGCCAAGGATTGATGTTCTGTTGTCATCTCTTTTATCGTCATACATTCCTGTTTCCTAGTATCTTACCTGCTGCACATCTTCCAAATCTTATAGTGGTCGAGGTCCTCAAGGAACTGCCTCCGTTCGGACAAACAAGAAGAAATTGGCGAAACGGCCAAAAAGGGCTCTACCCTCTAGCAGTAGCGACAATCACGATGATGACTGGGTGCCCTCACCCGGAGATTCAGAAACAGAACAGTCGTCTCATCGTGGCGGATCTTCGCATATGGGCATGGACATCGAGAGCAAGGATGATGAAATAAACGTCCACGCTTATCAAGGCCCGAAGAAGAACTGGACGTCAAGTGACTACACGAAGGCGAGGACCTCCTACGCCTACAATCATGCAAATGACACCACGACTCCTCATTTTCACTCGATGACCCAACAGGATGCATTCTATGGGCATCTGATCCACAAGAACATTTTCGAGCACAAGTGGATCGAATGGGCGTATGTGGTGAATCAGCCCATCATGGCTCCCTTGGTGCAGATCTTCAAGGACATTGGTCTCTATGACTTTGTGTAGCACAAATGCCCATGGAACGCCACTGCTATCAGACAGTTTTATGCTACGATCGAGATCAGATGGGTAGACCAAAAGATCATGTGGATGAGAGGCTCTAGGCGGTATTGTCGACGATTCGGACTCGGAGTCCTCAGCCGAACTTATGCAGAATTTGTAATTGTGAGACCTTTCAAGATGACCCTTCGGGAAGGTATGCTGAACAATAGTGAACAGGAGCACAGAGAGTTTAGACAGGTTCGGGCCCTCGATGGTGGGAGTAAAAGCCCTACGTCCTGTTGAGATTTCACTAAGTGTGGTAAAAGGTTTACAAATGGAGGAAAAAGTCCTCACAGGCGAGGATTTTTCCTGTAAGAGTGTACAAAGATAAGCCAAAGAAGGCTTATTAAAATGCTATATGAGGTGTGCCGTAGACTTGGCTAACTTGGATGATTTTCTTCCTCCTCCTCATTGATGTTCCATGCCATCCTTTTGTACTGTTTGAAAGGGTGCCATGTAGAGGAAACTACATCAAACGGTTGCATGGACGGTTGGATGCGGTTTTTTGGAACTGCTCTTAACCTCCACGCAGGTTAAACACGTGTTATTCATGGATAACTGTATGTGTTAACCTTCTGACGGTTGATTCTCCACGTGTAGGAATCTTCGGGATACTTAGAATATCCTGTTGTACGGGCAACCGAAATAGATAGATCCCAAGTATCCTGATCGACAGATGTTCTGACCGCGGGATATTGGCTGACCGCGCAATATCCCGAATGTGTAGTTCGCGTATAGCATACGAACTTCTGACCGCGGAAGGCTTACGGACTTCTGACCGCGCAAGGCTTACGGTCTGACCGCGTAAAGCCGCGACCTAATCGCGTAAAGCTTGCGACCTGATCGCGTAAAGCTTGCGACCTCATGGTGATGCCCCTCAGAATAGCTTGAGTTCGCATCACCAGGTACATGTCTAGTTCGAACTTGTCTTGAACCAAAAGTTTATTAGAAATGACCCGGGTGTCAATCCTCGTCAGCTAGCCCCCAAATTCGAAGAAAACGAAGAGACGTGTTTATTTCGAATTTAAAAACCGTGCATTGGATTTTTAACCCGGCCCTTTAACTTCTCCACTTAGTGGCGCACTAAGTGAAAACGGTTGGTTTTTCAAGACGAGTTCTGACATTACGTGACGGGCAATGATAGCGCCGTAGAATTGTTTTTATCTCGAGGTAAAATTGTAAATGTTTTAGCAAAACCCGAGGCGTCTGGAATGCAAACCGTCACCCAGGCGGCTATAAATACCAGACCCCTGGACATGTAAAGATCTACAATTTCCCTCTCACGTCTAAGTCTTTTTCTTGTTATCCTGCCTCCTTTCTTTTCACATACCCCTCCCAATGGCAGATCATGAAATCATCGAGATTGAGAGCGATGAAGGGGAAATTGTCGAACAAGGGTCTCAAACGAATGAAGTCCTGTCTCCCTTAAGGAAGAAACCCAAGGTTGACGAAGGATCTTCCAGTGGAACAAAGGTAAAGAACGTAGTGAGTTTCTTTCTTCCTTCAGTTCCTTTGACCCTCCCCGTTCATGCCTCTCGGCAAGTTAGGCCTTTATCCTTAGGAAAAGATCCCTTCACATCCAATTCCCCCATCCTTTTGGGTGATCAACATCCTGGTCGGCAAGCGGTGACTATCCCTCGATCAGATGATTGCCATATTGGGTTGGCGAAGCAATCTTCTTCTGGGGAGGTTGCTCTTCCACCATATGATGATCTTCCTCCCAAGATGGGTGTATCAACGGGTTATGCACCGGGACAGGTAACAATTCTTCTCCCTTTTTTGCTGATAATTTTATTTAGTATGACTAACTTTTGCAAAAATGTAGGAGGTAGGAGGCCCCAGCGATCAGCCTTCTGCTGCTCCATCTCTTCCTTCCGGACAGACCCTTCTGGAAGAGAAGAATGCCCTGGAGAAGAAAACCGAGGAGATGGCCTCGAAGATTCTACGTTTAGCAGAATGTCTTGATCGATCCCGAGAAGAGGCGCACCATTTCCGTCGAGAGAGGGACTTCGCTCAGCAACAGCGAGAACTCTCTGACTTGATTAGGGACAATAGTGCGTCTGTTGTTAGGGACGATATAGATAGACTTAGGGTAGTTGCTAGTTCCCTGGGGGTTGTCAGTGTAGATCCTACTGACAACAACATGTCCCTTGGGAAACTTTGTAAACTTCTTTCGGAGCAAGTCGATGTTTTGATCGACTGCATCCCTTTTGTATGTAAAGAATGTAAGAAATAAAAGTTCTTTATTTCTCATGAAATGTTCTCCACATCTTCTGTGCGAAAATATAGCCATGAACTTTACGTTCGCGACCATTCATACACAGGAATTTTTAGTTCTGCGATCAAAAATCACTCTTAAGAAAAAAGCACCGCGACCTGCCCTGATTCCGCGATCAGTTTCAAAGCCGTGGTCAGAACTAAGGTTCGACCAGAGTTGGGACTCGGTCAGGATGTCACTTCGATTAGAATCGAAGTTTCAGCCTAAAACACGATTTCGATAAAACCATAACCCAATTAGAAACACTTCAGTACGTTAAAAATTGGGTTACATGATTTTTTCGAATAAAATGTTCAAAGTATAAAAAGGAAAAACGTCCTCTGAAAAGTACTGAAAATTTTTCAGTCCTTCTACGCTTTCAGTTTCCAAAACAAAGAAGCCTTTTTGTTTCAGATCCGACGCCTGAGTACTTTATCGGGTCCATCAGAGACAGTATCCATTATGGGAAATGAATAAAGCATTCAATGGAACGTTTGAAATGAGCCGTTTACTCATTAATGCGTCGCCTTGGGTCTATAAAAAGAGCAGATGTCTTCTCAAAGAAGCCACACAGCTAAAAACCCTTATTATTCCCGCCGCTCAAAACCCTCATCTTTTTCAGCCTTCATCTTCCCCAAATCGCCAGCTTCCCCTTTGATTCTACACCAAAGATGGCGTCCTGGAGCAGATCCATTCACCATTCTGAGGAGAGCCTGATGGCATTAGATAAGGAGGAGATCCTTTCTCCGCGGCTGCTCATTAACTGGCGACCTGCGGAGAAGGACCAAGAAACCCCAACTGTCCAAGAAGGCGAGTTGGTGGTTTTTGAGGAGTATTTGCGTTGCGGGTTCCGATTCCCTGAGAGTCGGTTCCTTAAGGATGTCCTTGAACATTACGGGTGGGAACTGATCAACCTCCACCCCAACGCGATGCTGATCCTTGCAGTATTCCAGCACCTTTGTGAAGCCTTCGTCGGAATATATCCCAGCGTGGATCTTTTCCGACGATTTTACTTTTCGGCGTGGTCGAAGAGTACCAACGCCGCCGGATGCATCTACTTCCGGCTGAGGGATAAAAAGGAGTATCCCTCCCCACCCCTACGAGATTCTGTGCATGGGTGGCACCAAAGGTGGTTCTACTGCTCTCCACCATCCGAAAGCAGTTTATGGTTTGAAAACTCGCGACCGGAGAAGTCGAGCGAGTTAGACATTCCTCCGGCGATGAACTCGGAGCTTTCGAAGCATGCCGAGGTGATTCTTCACTTGGTCAATGAAGGATTGACGGCTCGAGATATCATTCGAGACTTCGTGAAGAACCGGGTGAGTCCTCTGCGTTAAAGGGCTCATCCGGCGTGGGAGATTAAGTCCATGGGTGATAGCACCCTGGACTACAGTCAAGGTATTTATTTCTTTGGTGCTGAACTTTTTCCTTTTTGAATTGTACAAATTCTGACTTGAGTTTGGGAACAGTCCTGCCTTCATCCGAGATTGAAAGGCGGACCAACTCCCTCCTTAGGACCTACAATTCCGATGTAGAGGGCCCTAAGGAATCACCTCGCCCGCAGAGCTTGATTCACGTGGGTGATGACCTCAGACAGGAGCACCGAAAGGTAATATCGTTGTTCAGCTTTGGCTTTGCAGGTCTTGTGTGTGTCCAGTGCTAATCCCTTGTAATGGACTGCGAACCAGCTCCTAGGGAGGTTTGCGGATGCGACGTTCCCAAGTGAGAATGTCGGCTCTCCGAAGAAGCCGACGGCGAGGAATGTGAAGAAGGTCTCTCAGAGACCCAGGACAAAGAGTCCTGCCCCTAAGAAGACCAAGCTAAACCCTGGGGAGGGGTCTTCACGAAGCATCCTTCGTCCCGCAAGAAAGACTGCGGTAAGATATCGCATTCCTGCTACTTTTTCAGGCGCGACATGGAATCACTTCTTCGTCGTACAGGGAGAGGGGAGCGAGGAGGAAGAGGATGACGTTCCTCTGATCCTTCGAAGGAGGAAGATCGCGGATCTTCCATCCAGCGATGTCCCAAGTTGCCCCGCAGAGACCACTACTACCGAGGAGGTGGTCGTGGAAGATCCTGCGACCACCGAAAATCTTGTGGTCGCGGGTAACCCTCCAATTCCTGAAGCCCCCGAGGTTTCAGGGTCAATCATCTCTGCTTCCCTGGTCGAAGGGACGACCAAGGTAAGGAATCTTTTTCGGCCATTCCTTCTATGACTCTTTCTGCACATTTGTCAAGTTAATGTATATACAGGGAGGAGAGCTTCCCCCTGGGACCACTGGGGGTTCCAGGGAGGAAAATCCTCCTCCTCTGCGGACAGAGGAGGAGGTGGATGAACAAAGGCCAGCTATGATGGTTCCAGCAACTCTGGAATTGCCAAGGCCTTCAGATGCAGCCCCACCAGTTAGCCCGGTGGCCCAGGTAAAGATCTTCTCATGTGTTTTTACCTGTTCCCTAAGAACATGCCTATAACATGACATTTCCAGGGGGGTGCTGCCTTGTTTACCATAAGGAAGGCGAGAACCGGAGACGGCTCTCCTTCGCAAGGGGAATTTTCCCAGAAGTCCCAGGAACGAATGGGATTTCAAATAAGGTAAGAGCTCTTACTTGACAGTAATCTTAAATAAAAGTTGCCTGACCCATTCTTCCTGTTAGGCAAAAGAAGACAGCGCCTAACCCTTCAACCGCCACTGGGGAGGTTGAAATTAGGGCTGATGAGGGAGCCTCTAATGAAGAGCGCTCTGCTCCTGTGGTTCAGGAAGTCGTCCGGACCGCGGGAGGTGAAACAAGTACAGGGATCGGGTCACAACCAGTAGCCTCTGGGGGTGGCGTCCGGCCGGCACTCCCGCCAACTATCCCTGTAGTGAGCACGTCGGAGGCTCTAGCGAGGATTCCCGCTGAACTGAATGATGCCGTTTTACAGAAGTTTATGAAGGTATAATAAGACTTTGCTTCCGTGCCTGAATTATACTTAGGACACCTTTGACCTTCTTCTTTGGCGCCACAGGGATTGTCCTGGCTAACAAGCCATTCGCGTGTTGTGATGGCTAGTACAGAAGCCATTCAAAAAGAACGCGATAGCTTGCGCAGGTGAGTACCATTACCCTCTGGTTAACATGGGTATATCTTGGTTATGACTGCCTTGATTTTGTTGCAGAGAGGTTGCATTCTTGAAGAAGGAGGTGGCCGGTTCAGTCTCAATGCTTAAGAAACAAGAAACTGAACTCAACAGACTTCGATCAGAGAATGCTGGTAAGCCGATTCCTGACTAGGAAGACTTGAATCCATAATATGCGAATAATCTTCTCTCTCTGTACAGCGCAAGCAGGTCAAATTACGCAGCTCAGTCGAGACAAGGAGATTCTTGAATCCTCGATTCGCCACACCGATCAGGCAATCAAAGAACTGAGCCTCCGGATCTTTGAAAAACTAAAGGCCGTGGCTGATCTTTTGAAGACCGATGTGGTAGAACTGAGGCAAGACAACCTCAGTATAAATGACTGGACATCGCTGCTTACTGCCCAGGCGGATTCACTGCTTGAGTATCTCCCTGGAGATACACGGCGACGCGAAGAGGCGATCAGAACCAGGGTTCGATCAGCCGCAGCAGCCGTACTCAGCCGGGTTCGACTTCACCATGGCCCAGATGCAGATCTGAACGCACTGGTGGGTCCGGTTGAGGTCGAGAGTGAAGAGCTGCTCGATGCAGTCATAGAGGAAGTCCAGCCCCTAGTAGATAAACTCCTGACTGAGCTGGGGATCGAATGATCCTTATTTTTGTAACCAAACAATTGTAATCACCATGCAATGTATGTAAAACTATTATATTTTTTTTTAAAAGAAAGTGCATATTCACATCATAAGTTTCATACTATAAGTATATTCCTCTAGCCCCCGCCTCTGTTTTGTGAATACTGGAGCCTTAGTATTTTAAGCAGAGGGGAAAACATAAGTATGATGACCAGGGATATGCGCTTCAAGCCGATGGTCAAGATTAAAGTAACATTTTAACCTTATTGCAAACTGGTAGCCACCCAGATGACCGAAGACTAGCCAGATAGTCCCGTGTGCGTTGAGAAACGGCTTATTTAGGAGCGACTTATCTGGAAGTGATCATGAGATTGACCAGCGAATCCAGTTAAAAAATGCTGTAGTAACCTAACCGCCGGCGATCAGCCCCAGGTCGAATTTGTATAATTTGGGCTTAAAGAAAACACTCATTGTATGAAAACAAGACATGCTTTTTATGAAAAGATGCTAATTGAACAGGGAAAAAGTGATTGGAATACTTACACGTAAAACTTGCGAAGTTGATCGATGTTCCAAGTATTGGACAAAATCCGACCATCCTCCATGGCTAACCGCGCAGACCCTGGCCGCCGCACTGAGACGACATTGTATGGTCCTTCCCACTTTGGGGAGAATTTATTGCGGTTAGACTGGTCTTGAATTTTTCGTAAAACCAAGTCGCCCACGTTGAGATCACGTGGTCGCACCTTTTTACTGTGATACTTGCGTAGAGCCTGCAAGTATACCGCGGACTTGATCAGGGCGCGATCACGCCGTTCTTCCAGGAGGATGAGATCTTGCGATCGCTGTTCGGATTGGTTGACCTGTTCGAATTGATTCGTGCGAACAGATCCAATACTGACTTCCATAGGCAACACAGCCTCGGCCCCATAGACCAAATGGAAGGGTGTCTCACCGGTGGCTCGACTAGAGGTAGTCCGTAGTGCCCATAGAACAGTATAGAGCTCATCTGCCCAAGCCCCCGAGCGGATCTTGAGGCGATCAAAAACACGTTTTTTGATGCCTTGCAATACTTGCCCATTGGCCCGTTCTACGGCACCATTGCTTTGTGGATGTGCCACGGAAGCAAAGCACACCTTAGTCCCAATCTGATCGCAGTAGTCTAGGAAGAGACCGCTAGCGAACTGAGAACCGTTGTCTGTGATGAGACGGTTTGGAACACCAAATCGTGCCACAATGTTCTTGTGAAAGAACTTTTGTGTAGCTGATGCAGTAATATTTCGTACTGGTTCGGCCTCAATCCACTTTGTGAACGTGTCAATGGCTACGAACAGAAACTTGTACCCATTGACCGCTTGTGGCATAGGACCGACGATGTCCATTCCCCAGATCGCGAAGGGCCATGCGAGAGGAATAGTTTGCAATGCATAAGCAGGTTGATGAACCTGTCTTGCATGAAACTGACACTGTGGACACATCTTGACCATAAACTTGGCATCATCGAGTGCCGAAGGCCAGTAGAATCCCTGTCGAAAAATTTTTCCGACCAGTGTTCGGTATGACGCGTGTGCACCGCATACACCGTCATGTATTTCTTTCAAGAGGGATTTTCCTTCCTCCTGAGATATGCAGCGCATGAATACTCCTTGAGTACCCTTTCTGTACATAACCCCATCTATGAGTTTGTACAGACGCGCCTTTCGAATTAATCGATCACTTTTGGTTTCGTCCTCGGGTAGGGTCCCATGTTCAAGATAGACCCTCAATGGATGAGTCCAATCTTGTTCCTGACCGAGGTTGGCAACGAAGGCTATTGCCGGATCATCCTCGACCGAAGTCATGATCGAAGGATGGTCCAAGTGTTCAATGAACACTCCTGCCGGAGCGGATGAGCGTGAGGATCCAATTTTGGATAATTGGTCTGCGAGAATATTGTCCTTTCGCGGGACGTATTGGACTTCGAAGTGACTGAAGTGTTTTTCCAATCTCCTCACTTCCCCCAGGTAATGAGCCATTGTCTCATCGGAGGTGCTGTACTCCTTGTTTACCTGGTTTACGACTAGCTGTGAGTCCCCCCTCACCACTAATCGACGGACTCCGAGGAATTTTGCTGCCCGGAGCCCTGCAAGAAGACCTTCATACTCTGCTGCATTGTTGGTGGCAACAAAGTGTAGTTGAATAACATACTTAAGCTGTTCACCCTGAGGCGTAACTAAGACCACTCCAGCCCCTGAGTGTTGAAAACTACGGGAGCCGTCAAAGTACATTGTCCAATAATCGGGGTACTCCAGTTCCTTTGCCAACTGCACGGGTGGCTCAGGGTTGGTCCATTCGACCACAAAGTCGGCCAAAACCTGAGACTTAACCGCCGTGCGAGGGGTGAAATGGATCTCGAAGGCACCGAATTCGACCGCCCATTTGGCGATTCGACCAGATTTTTCTGGATTTCGGACAATATCCCCTAAAGGAAAAGAGGAGGGTACTGTGATCTTGTGTGCTTGAAAGTAATGTCGTAGCTTACGGGATGCCATCAGTAGCGCGTAAAGTATCTTCTGGACCTCAGGGTAGCGCTCCTTAGGACCATGAAGTACTTCGCTCACATAGTAGACGGGTCTGTGTACTCCTTCCCTTTCCGCGATCAGAACTGCGCTGACCGCGTGTGGGGTGCCCGCCAAATACAGAAGTAATGGTTCTTCCTTTTCAGGAGACACCAATACCGGCGGACTGGAAAGATATGTTTTTACCTCCTGAAACGCTTTTTCGGCCTCGTCGGACCACGTGAAGTGATGATGTTTCCGCAAGGCTTTAAAGAAAGGAAGTCCCCTTTCG
Source organism: Pharus latifolius (assembly GCA_019359835.1). NCBI lineage: Eukaryota > Viridiplantae > Streptophyta > Magnoliopsida > Poales > Poaceae > Pharus > Pharus latifolius. The sequence goes on along the minus strand of CM033330.1, from coordinate 31,057,424 downwards.
CCTAATCGCGATATGAAGCGACTTAAAGCCGCCATGCGACCAGCCAGGCGTTGAACATCCTTCATGGCCGAGGGCGACCTCATTTGTTCAATAGCTCTGATTTTCTCAGGATTAACCTCAATGCCCCTGGAACACACAAGGAAACCAAGAAGCTTTCCTGAAGAAACCCCGAAAGAACATTTCTCCGGGTTCAATTTTATTCCAAAGCGATTCAAGTTACAGAAGGTTTCAGCAAGATCGTCCAAATGAGACAATCTTTTGGTGCTTTTTACAACTAAATCGTCTACATATGCTTCGAGATTACGCCCTATCTGGGAAAGAAAGGTCTTTTGCATCAAGCACTGGTACGTGGAACCAGCGTTCTTGAGACCGAACGGCATTCTGACGTAGCAGTATGTGCCGAACGGGGTGATGAAGGCAGTTTTCTCTTCATCGTCTTCTGCCATGCTAATTTGATGATATCCTGAGTAGGCATCCAGAAAACTCATCAGTTCGCAACCCGTAGTGGAGTCAACCAGCTGGTCGATGCGGGGAAGGGGAAAGTCGTCCTTCGGACAGGGACTGTTGAGGCTAGTATAGTCGACGCACATGCGCCACTTGCCATTTGACTTGCGGACCATGACCGGATTGGCGAGCCAGTCCGGGTGATTCACTTCGCGGATAAACCCGGCTTGTAAGAGTTTGTCTAACTCTTCTCGGATGGCTTCCTGTCGGTCGGTGGCAAAACGCCTGAGCTTTTGCTTTATTGGTCGTTGTCCAGGTCGAATTGCTAACCTGTGCTCAATTACTTCCCTTGGGACACCGGGCATGTCGGACGGTTTCCACGCAAACACATCTGCGTTAGCCCGGAGGAAAGCAACGAGGTCGAGTTCCTATTTGTCATCCAGGGCTGACCCAACCCGAATTGTCTTAGATGGGTCATCTGGGTACAAGGGAACTTGTTTGAGTTTCTCATCTGGTCGAGGAGTAGCCCTGATCGCATCGGTGGCGACGGTGGCGACCTGAGCGTCCCGGAGGGGAAGTTGATCGACCATCTCCAAAGATAGCCGGTTGCACGTGAGCGCCACGTTGCGACTACCTCGGACCGAAATGACACCTTTGGGGCCAGGCAATTTCCCGCACTGATAAGCATAGTGCGTTGCCATCATGAACTTAGCAAGAGTCGGCCTGCCAAAGATTGCATTATAAGCTGAATCACAATCGATTACATCGAAAGTAACCAATTCTGTTCGGAAGTTATTTGGTTCTCCCAGAGTGACCGGGAGGACCACTTGTCCCAATGGCATCATCGAGGGGCCTGGGATTATCCCATAAAACGGATGGATTATGGGCTTGATCTTCGAACGAGGAATTTGCATCTCGTCGAGAGTGTTGACCAATAAAAGATCAAGGGAACTTCCCCCATCGATCAGGACCCTTTCGACTCTCGCGTTACTGATGATTGGGGTAATAACCAGAGGTAGCCTCAATGGTCGAGTTAGCCCCACAGGACAGTCAGCGCGATCGAACGTCAAAGGCATATCCGACCAACGGGGATATTGAGGTTCACCAAAGGATGTCTCCGTTTGGTTAACCTCTCGGCAAAAGGTTTTAAACTGTCTTTTGGAAACGAAAGAGGAGGGAAAATGACATTAACATGATTTTGAGGTACCTGGTAAGCCATTTCTTCGTCTCCATCGACGTCTCTAACCCCGCACGCTTGCTCTTTAGGCGGTAAGGTTGGCATTGGCCCAGCTCCTTGGTAGAAATCATCCAGCTGTTTCAACCAACTCCTGCAGTTTTTGAGATCGTGGCCTGCGGAATTGTGGAGTGGACACCACCTTTTGCCCTCCTGCGGATTAGTTGATCTTTCTGGCTGGTTGGAATCCCGGCCGCCAGAAGCAGTTTTACTTTTAAAAGAAGACTTATTACCTTTGGTCGAAGGTGGTTTCTCCGCGACCGCGACCTCACGGTACTATCCAGAGCGGTTCCTCTTCGACTTTTTTGACTTCCCACCCGGTGAAGACTCCGGCTTTTTGCTTGAATCTTCTTTCTTGGCGTCCTTGAAGCCTGGTTGGGGCGGTAGGTCCCCCTTGTCAACCATTCGGTTCCATTCGACTGCCTCGGCTGCATCGGAGTATCGATCAGCCATATCGAACAGATCGGCCACTGATCGAGGAGGGTGGATGAGCAAGTCTTCAGTGAATCTCCGATATCGAACGGCATGCTTAAATGCCCTGATTACGGAGCCATCAGATATGTTCGGGATGGTATTTCTTACCCCGACAAACCTCTTGACAAACGGCCGAAGCGTTTCGGTCGAAGTTTGCCGCAGTCTATGCAAGTCGTCCTCCTTACCCGGCTTTTGGTAACAGTTTTGGAAATTGCTGAGGATGGCATCGCATAGCATTTCCCAATTATAGATAGAACCCTCAGACTGATTGAACAACCAGGTTCTAGCCGGTCCTACGAGGACTGTTGGCAGGTAGTTGGCCATGACCTTGTCATCGCCTCCTGCTGCTTGGATGGCAGTAATATAGATCTGAAGGAACTCAGATGGGTTTTGAGTTCCATCAAACCTCTCAATGGCCCCTGGTCGAAACTTATCGGGCCAAACGACTGCTCGTAGGCCAGGCGAGAAAGCTTTGCAACCAACGTAAGGACCGTGAACCGTCCTGTGACTTTCGGTCGGGTTTCGAGCAAACTCACTTAATGGCGAGGTTACTCGGGGTCCCAAACGAGAGTGAACGGGAACTCGATCCCTACTACGAGAGTCCTGCATTCGCCGATATTTGTCCTGTCGGGACGGTAAAGGTGGCGGGTAACTCCGTCGGCCAGAGCCAAAATGAGGACCATCTCGTTCACAGGGATGTGTCACTGAGCGGGAAGAAGCTGTTGGGGTCGCCTCGGATGCGACCTCGTCCAGTCTTTCCGCCAGGATCCTGAAAAAGGCCGGTCTCTGCGCATCCGTGACCGTAGGAGGAAAATTACGCATGACCTCCGCGATAGATCGCAGTCGACCATGGGTACTTCTCCTAGGGGCACCAGGTGTTACTGTTTCTTCGTCCACTGGGAAATGCTCCGGTGGTAAGGAAGGAGTCTGGTCATGTCTACGACCACGCGACCGTCGAGAAGAACTCGGGGCAGCATCATAACGAGCCTGCGCATCTTGAAGAGCCTCTAGGGCAGTTCTGCGTAGTTCGTTGTTCTGTTGCTCGAGATCTTGCTCCTCCTTCTGTTTGCGATTTTGTTCTTCCCTGGCAGCCTGTTGATCGGGAGTTTCCTCCGACAACGCAGCAAACTGCCTAGGGAGAGAGGTCGTCGATGGGGAGAACATCTCGGTTTGTTCCGAGTCAGACTCGAAATCAAAGAGACGGTGGAGGTTATCAGGGTCGAACCTTCCTGGGCTAACTTCAGGGTCACCATCATATTTTCCCTCAGCGGGATCGTATGACGGGCCGGATTCATCGCCTAGCACATTAAGAACCTCTGCGGGTTCTGACCCTGTGCCAGTTACCTCCTGGTCGATTAACATGACTTGGGGAGATGATTCAACCTGTGGAAGATTCTGGCCTTCGACCTCTTCCATCGGAACAGGATCGCTTGGAGAAGGCATGGGTATATGGGCATAATCCTCGAGATCGAAATCGTTCTCGGAATCATATGCTCCAGCCATGTTTCGGCGAACCTCCGAATTTCAATTAGGACGCCTTGAGAAAGGCCCCACGGTGGGCGCCAGCTGTCGACGATTCGGACTCGGAGTCCTCAGCCGAACTTATGCAGAATTTGTAATTGTGAGACCTTTCAAGATGACCCTTCGGGAAGGTATGCTGAACAATACTGAACAGGAGCACAAAGAGTTTAGACAGGTTCGGGCCCTCGATGGTGGGAGTAAGAGCCCTACGTCCTGTTGAGATTTCACTAAGTGTGGTAAAAGGTTTACAAATGGAGGAAAAAGTCCTCACAAGCAAGGATTTTTTCTGTAAGAGTGTACAAAGATAAGCCAAAGAAGGCTTATTAAAATGCTATATGAGGTGTGCTGTAGACTTGGCTAACTTGGATGATTTTCTTCCTCCTCCTCATTGATGTTCCATGCCATCCTTTTGTACTGTTTGAAAGGGTGCCATGTAGAGGAAACTGCATCAAACGGTTGCATGGACGGTTGGATGCGGTTTTTTGGAACTGCTCTTAACCTCCACGCAGGTTAAACACGTGTTATTCATGGATAACTGTATGTGTTAACCTTCTAACGGTTGATTCTCCACGTGTAGGAATCTTCGGGATACTTAGAATATCCTGTTGTACGGGCAACCGAAATAGATAGATCCCAAGTATCCTGATCGACAGATGTTCCGACCGCGGGATATTGGCTGACCGCGCAATATCCCGAATGTGTAGTTCGCGTATAGCTTACGAACTTCTGACCGCGGAAGGCTTACGGACTTCTGACCGCACAAGGCTTACGGTCTGACCGGGTAAAGCCGCGACCTGATCGCGTAAAGCTTGCGACCTGATCGCGTAAAGCTTGCGACCTCATGGTGATGCCCCTCAGAATAGCTTGAGTTCGCATCACCAGGTACATGTCTAGTTCGAACTTGTCTTGAACTAAAAGTTTATTAGAAATGACCCGGGTGTCAATCCTCGTCAGGTATGAGGCCACTTTTGAGGAGTTTGCTGCGGCAAAAAAGATAAATTACAAGGAAATGAAGGAGGGGATTAATATGGAGGATGAGGATTACCTCCATGAGGATGACTGGCTCCAGTTTTATGAGCAGCCGGGAGGTGGACAGTGGATCGTACCTGGCACCATTACAGGTCTCAAAGTCCTCCCTGCTGTGGTCAACAAAATCATACGAGCCACGATCCATCCAAAGAGTGGAAATCGAGAAGCGGTTCGAGATTACTATTGGAACTTCATTGACCACATCCTCAAGAGTCATCGAATCAATGTTGTCTCATTTATCTTGAAGAGAATTGAGGATGTCTCGGTAACCACTCTACCGAACCTATACTTTGCTCCATATATCATGTCTTTGCTGCTCCAGAAGACGAAGTTCCCTCGCGGATCTTGTGACATCAGACATCTCGGCTATAAGCCGTTTAGTGTCAACCCGAGCGTCTTGGCTCGAGGCCATGGAGCACAGCATCAGCAGCAGCAGCAGCCGGCTCAGCCTATGCCTCCTCCTCCTCAGCCTCAGGCTCAGCAGCCAACACAGTCTAGCCAAGCCCCGCCTGGTTTACACAGTTCCAGCAGCAGTTCCATTAGCCGATGATGGATCAGTTTGCTACTCTTCTCCAGCGCTTGAGCTCGCTCGCTCGGACTTGGCAGCATTAAATGATCAATTCCAGATCTTCTCGTCGCGCCAGGATCAATTCGAGCAGCGCTTTGACACCTTCTCCACTCATTTCTACACTAGATTCCCCCAGACTCCTCCTTTCCATCCCCAGATGATGATGCTCCCGCCGATTCTTAGCTTTTATGCAATTGATGCCAAAGTGGGAGAGAAGAGAGTAGGGGAGAGAACTTTAGATGAAAGAACTTTTGATGTGTAAAGTTTTAACTTCTATGTGGATGACATTTATGTTAGATGACACTTTTGTGTGATTGGTACTTCGTGATATATGAGATGTGTTTAGTTGAATTGAATGTCTTATCTATGATCTATGTGATGTTTTGAATATTCTTATGATCTATGTGATGTTTTGAATATTCTTGTGATACCTCATGTTTATATTGAGAATGAATTGATATATCCTCTTATATACATGCTTGAACTCCACCAAAATGCCAAAATTCTCATATTCAAACATTTAGGGGGAGTGTGTCTTTCTCTACTATGCTTATTGAAAAATCCTTTAATGCTCAAAATTCAATCATCTACTCTTTATGTTGTCATCAATTACCAAAAAGGGGGGAGATTGTAGCTTCTAGGCCCCTAAAGTGTGTTTTGGTATTTAATGACAATTACAAATGTTGAACTAACGTTACCTGTTAAGTTGTGTCAAGATCAAACTCAAAAGACAGGATAATGAAAGACAAAGAAAGAGCTACATGATGAAGAAAAGACAATGAGGAAAGAGGCAAAGGTACGAAATAGGGTCTTTTTCCTTTTTTATCGATCTAAGGTGATTAGAGAAGAATTTTGACTGGATTTTAGGATAGTCGCCGTACTATTAAGAGGAGCATGTGGTGTATCACGAAATACTTCATCTATGTGCCACAAATCATAAAATCAACTTGCATTGCATACTAGAAGGTCATATACTTTGAAAATGCTTGTTTCAACTCATTTCTGCCAAACTCAGTCTCAGTCGGTCTGACCGATGGTTGTCCGGTCTGACGGAATAGATGGACTAACCGAATTGGATTTCGGACTGACCGACGTTATGTCAAAGTGTGTTTTCTTTTTATAAAGGTCGGTCTGTCTGTAGTTAAAACCTAGGTCAGTCTCCTGGTACCCCATGACCTATCTTTCTGAAGTATATTGTGTTATGACGGTCTGACCGTTTGTTAGACCGGTCTGACCGAATTTTTACACTACGGTCTGACCGTATGGCCGGTCTGTCCGTATTTATCGGCCTGACCGTATAACGTGTCCAGAAACTATGTCGTCTCTGGACGGTTTCACGGTCTGACCGCCATTGGCTCCGGTCTGACCGTGTGTGTGCCTGACAAGGGCAGGTGAGCATTAATTGCGCCTATTTAATGTCGTTGCAACTGCGACGGTCTGACCGGGCTTATACCTGCGGTCTGACCGCCAAGTGAACTTTTTCTCCCAACGGCTGGTAACGGCTATATTTATTGTGAGAGGTATATATACTCCCATGCACGGCCCTGTTCATAACTTTTGGCATATTAGTGAACCTTGTCATCATCCTTGAGAGCTAAAGCAAGATTCATACACTCTAGGGTTCTAATTCTTGAATTTGTGAGAGTGTGCATTTGAGATCTTCTAGTGCATTGCATTTAGATCACTAAATCAATCTTGTGGCACTAGAAGAAGGCTAAGTGATCATCACCGGCTTGTTACTCTTGGAGTTTGCTGGCTCCTAGACGGCTAGGAGGAAGTTTTTGGAGAGCTCTTCAAGGAAGATTGTGAAGAAGCCTCAAAACGTCTTGTGAAAGGGTCGAGCACGCCTTGCCGGAGCGGCAAAGTGCATCATTAGTGAAATCGAGGTTTGGATAACTCATCACACTAATCCGGCTCGAGATCTAGGTCACTTCTTGAGATAAGGTTGACTAGATAGAGGAGCGGTTAGAGATTTGAGTTTGCCTCAACGTGGATTAGGGGTGATCGGCAAATCACCGAGACCACGGGATATATCCTTGTGTTAAATTGTTCATTGTTCATCTTGTTTTAGTTATTTGCTCTCATTTACTATTAATTGCATGATTAATTGTTAATTTGTTAAAATTGCCTATTCACCCCCCCCCCCTCTAGTCGATATTCTAGATCCCTTTCAGCCCCGGGGGCTCCGTGGTACGGGAAAGGGAAAGGGCTCCTGATCCGCCCCCAAGACGGCGTTCCCACGGGGAGCTCGTCCTCCACCTCTTCTTCGAAGAACTGGTCTTCGGCGGCGAGGACTACGGCCGGTGCCTGTCGCACCCCGAAATTGGGACTACGACTACTCCCGTAGAGACCTAGCTTACTGTAGCTAGTCCCATATAAGCATACCATTGACTTCCCAGGATAAGTCAAGCACAGGAGTATATTCACATTGTAGCAGAAAAACTTACAAAACATTAAGCAGTGTGGCCTGCTGGCCTTAATATTACATAAAAAGATTACAATACCTTCGTGGCCTTCAAGGCTTAGTTAAAGCAAAATAAAAACTTCTACACAGCGGATGATGGGTGTCCCTTCCATAGTAAGAAGTTGATGGCAGAACAACACATCAGGGATCTGGCGGAACTGGCTCTCCTTCATCTTGTTCCAAGAAGTTCTCCACGCCTTCTTCTTGATCATGGTACGCTCCTTCTTCTGGGTTGTAATTTGCAAGGGTTTGTACTTACGTACTCAGCAAGTCATAGGTAAGAGTAGATACATATGGTAGTGTTGTTATGAACCTAGACTAGTCAAGAATTATGGATGTTTGTAAAATAATCTTTTCTTTCATATCTCATCTCATCTCCTGGCAGCACTTTTCATAACATAGCATCACTATTTATGTTCACTAAATTATAGCACTACCGCGACACGTCGACACACGACAACCCACGGCGGCACCCCTTATCATGACAACACATGTCATTTGGGTAATCTTGACTTATCAAATTTTATTTAGAAAACATACTTGTGCCACACCCCGTGGATTTAATCCACCGCAGCAGACTCCTATAAACCCGAGAGCTCGGAGTATTCGAATACGTTTTTAACTTTGCAGAGAGGTACCAATTTACTCGCAAGATATTCCACTTTCATGCCCTTCCTATCAAAATGATCGGACCCCTAGCTCACTTCATACTCTGAGTGGCAAGGTGAAGATAACAAGAACTTTTGTTATGTTTCACACACAAGTCACCCCCGACCCTATGGATCTCTCGCGAACCACAGTTGTGGCGGGTTGTATCCAAACCCCCACCACTATGCATATTCCCATTACTGGGTCAGCGTGCAAGATCACCTTCCGTGATATGTGTGGGAGCCGCACTCTGTGTAAATCGTGCATCACAGCGCATCTCCTGCAGGGGTTTCATGTGTGATCCGCATAAGTACTTGTTCAGGCCTGTCCCATACCAGGCTTGCGGTTAGCACGTGTTTCATGCCACTAGACGCACAACACAAGGTTCTAGTCCTTATATGCCAGTGACCAGACCATCCACAACCATGCACCTTCCGTGCCTGCTATCCTCTGCAGTTAAGCACCTCCAGTGCTACAGCCATCCATACCAAAATTCTGGTCACGGCTAGGGGTTTTATTTCATGAATATATATATAAATACATATAATAGTTCATGGCTCTCTATTTGATCATTTCACATTTCACAAGCATTCAGCTCTATACTGCCAAAATATATCTCAACCATTCTTTCACATGCAGTATTATTTATATTCAAGGTCATATCATAGCAATTCATAAAATATGGGTTCAAGATGATCAAGACTATGACATGCCTTTCGCGTCGTAAGAGACAGCAGTTGATATCGGGTCAGTAGTGAAGTCCTCGAACTCTGGCTCCGACTCTGAGCAAAGATCAAACAAGCAACCAAGAATCACAATCTTTTCAATACATTATTATACTACATGCAATAATGCAAAGATGAAACGTCTCGATGATTCTGGAATAATTGGGTTTAGATACCATAGAAGATGATTAGGGCTAACTTATAGGATTAGGGCTGAAGATGAGTGCTAGGGACTTTTAGGATTTCATAGATGAGTATAAACTTATACCTTATACTCATCTAGCAAGAGATTTGGTAAAATCTGGCATGATTTGATGGTTTTCGATATAACCCAAAAATAGGGTATTTAGGGTAAATTAAGATCTGAGTTGTAACACCCTAGTTTTGGGGGTGAAAAGTTTTTGCATAAAACCCTGCATGCATGTATCTCTGTAGTAGTATCCAAATCAGCTGAACTCTAATCTCTCCCAAACCCTAAAAATCTCCAAATCTATTCTCTAGATCCAGATCAAGATCTGACCATCCAGATTTAACCTACCAGTTACCCTGAAGATAAAAGTCTTCAGGAGCCAAATCAGATTCAGACCCCAACTCCCAGTACCTAAGCCTCTCTCTGTTTTCGAAAACAGGAAATCCAGATTTACCCTAAGTACCCCAGTTTCCAGATAATTGAGTTATCTTGATTTAACCCTATCCAGACTCAAGTATCCCCTGGAATATGTTCCTAGGTACATCCTCAACTTACTCCAAAAAGTTGGGAACCAGATTGTCTCACCGAAACACTTTTGGCAGTTTAGTCCAAATTTTACTGCGAATAAGTCCTTTTCTATTTACCTGGAAGCCTGAAAAGGCTAAAATCTACGGATCAACTCCAACTCCAGAATTTCTTTAGGGAACACCTCCCAAATGCTATTTGATACAAATTTTCCTTTTGATCAGACTTCAAAATCTCTCTCCAATCACCAAAATTCGAGATCGACAAAATCCAGACCTATTGTACCCTAATTTTACCCTATTTTCGAAAATAGGTGAAATCCCTCAAATCTTATCAAACTTTCTCCAAATTTGAGCTAAATGAGTATTAATAGAAATATTATACTCAGCCATGCAATCAAATTCCAAATTGAACCACTCAAAGACCAGATTTGCAATTTAGTCCAAAGCCAAACCAAAATCATCGCAAATCAGTCCCTGGTTCGACCACGGGCTACTGTGCACGACCAGGCCGTTCAATCTACCACGAGCACAGGAGTTTTGGTCGTCGCCGTTGCCACTGCTGCAGCTTTGTCGCCAGCGATCTCCAGCGCTGCCACCTCCGCCATTGCTTCCTTGCCGCGTGTGTGCATTGTGTTCGCCACCGTGGAACAGCTTCACCTCGCCAGCAGCGCCTTCGCTCTCCCGCGCGCGCGCCCGACAACGGCAGCGCAGTTGCACCACGTTGCAAGCATGCCTGAGGGATGCATCAATTCGCCGTTGCATCAACCAGGACTGCACGCCAGACTGTAAAAGCCAGCACGGCCGCTGGAGCGCGTCACTTCGCTGCTGTCCCGCCCGGCCGGTCAATTCACCGTCGATTCACAAGCTTCAATTCTCCAGGCAATTCCAGCCGTTGCAAGCTTCTAGCTGTGCCTATAAAAGCCATCCCAGCCTAGCTCAAAGACACACACGCCAGAACCACACAAGTCTCTAACCTCACCGTCCTCTTCGTCTTCTTCGGCGAGCTCGAAGAGAGGCTCACGGTGACAGGCCAACCTATTGCACCGAACTCCAAATTGAAGCTACCAGTAAGTAACTCTCATCCACTTACCTGTGTAGTAGCAGCCAATTGAACTCTATCGCACCACATCGCCAGGAATTGCTGATTTTCCCCGATAGCTCCGGCGAGCAATTAACCCCTAATTAAACCGATTTAGCTCTCGAGCCTGTAATCAATCATGATCAGTGGACTGTGTGGAACACATCTAAGCAACCAGAATCACCAATTTTGCTAAAATCTGAAAAACCCCAAATTCAACCATGCATGTTCACTGTGCTTGCTGATTTAGCTTATCTGTTGCATGTTTGGCTAATCTAACTTCACACCTAGCTTTCTTATGCCCCAAAGACCATCCTCAAGCAAGGATTTGAGTTCATTTGTCCTAGAACAGAAATGCCCAATTTTCGTGGCTTCTTCTCTAGCTCCGGTCGCCGGATTTTGTTCCCGGCCGTTTCAACCCTAACAACCTTGTCTAGTAGATGTGCCTCGACCCCATGAGTATTTTTGTCTTCTAGCTCGACACCTGGATCGGCCCAGATGAAGAGGTATCGCCATGCCAAAGTTTTGTCCAGAGACTGTTGAGAACAGTTCGGCCACCGTGTTCTTCGCCGGTTTTCATCACTTTTCGGCCACCTCCTGCCCTAGATCCTGTTGAGACATTTGTTCCTGTTACAAATGCCTAACTACCAGACAAAGTGATGCATCATTTGGAGCCTTGAATCAAAAGATATGGCTAACCCTAGTTTCTGGCCATGTCAACCCTATGCCAGGCTATGTCAGCCAGTGGCATTAGCCCTGTTCACCCACCTCTGGTCGTGTAAAACAGAAATTACTTTGTCAAATAGCTGCCTCACTACCTTGTGCACCATATGCTTGAATCAAAACCTACTTTGGCCACTGGAAACTATTCAAACCATGTCAATGCCATTCTAGAGCACTGTCAGCCTATGTCAGCCAGTGGCATTGAGCCTTTTCACCCACTTCCAGCCATGCACTTTGAAAATAACCTTGTCCCTTAGACTCCTGACGTTGTGATCTACACTTTTCCCTACTGTCACAACTTGAGTTGAGCCCTCTATCACCCATCAACCTTATGTCGATGCCTTGAACCAAATGCCAACCTAAAGACATTCGTTGTTTTTGGGCGAACCAGTCACCACCTTGATACTACCCTGATATTTTGGAACCTTGTAAATCTTAACAACTAATCTTAACCCTGATTACCATAGTTAAACTCAAATCACTTCCCAATCTTGTATCACCAGAGTGTTTCCTCCTTGCATCATTGCATGTAGTGGATTAGTAAGAGTAGAATTGATTGTAATGCCTGTTTGCTTGTTTGATCTTGTTCAGAGCAAGAGCCCGAGATTGAAGACCTTGTCACTGAACCGCCATCAACTGCTGATACTTACGACGCGGAAGGCAAGTCATACTTTGATCATATTGAACCTATATTTTATGAATTGCTATGCTATTCCATGAGTAGATATCTCATTAATATTGCATGTGTTGAGATCAATGATATTATGGCAGTGATAGATTGAATACTTGAGGAATGTGAATTTGTTAAGATAGCAAGCCATGAACTAATAAAAGTATATACATATACATTTATATTCATGAAATAGAACCCCAAGCCGTGACCAGTGTTTTGGTATGGAATGGTGGTAGCACTGGAGGTGCTTGGCTGCACTGGATGTGCAGGCACTGAAGGTGCAAGGTTTGTGGTATGATCTGGTCACTGGCATATAAGGACTAGAACCTTGTGTTGTGCATCTAGTGGCATGAAAAATGTACCAACCACTTACCTGGTATGGGACAGGCGCAATCTAGTAGCTTTCTTGGTATTAGCAGTTCCCTGCATGGCTTGTCGATCCGGTTTCTCGCGTGGAAACTAGTGGGACGCAGTTCGTCCATGAGTGATGTGAGATCAGAAAAATTATGAGAGGATAAGGTGTAAAGAAGGAAGACGCCCTACGCCAGATTAAGTCGTGCGCAACTGTAATCAAAAGAGGCTATGTGTCCTGCGGGAACATAGACCTAGGCTAGGAAGTAAGGCAGTGGGGAGGACCCACAATGGTACTTGGGACTGGATTGTCCATTTACCGGGCAGGGATACTGTTAATACTAGACTGCAAAACGTTGTGTGATCTCGGCCTTGTCACATGCGTATAAGTCGCATGGAGTTGGCCCGACTTGAAAGTCGAGTGAAAAAGTGGATTTAAAAAGAGGTACACCTCTGCAGAGTTTAAAAATGTATTTGAATACTTCGTACTCCCGAGTTTTAGGAGTATGCCGCGGTGGATTAAATCCATGGGGTGTGACACAAGTATTGTTTTATAAACTAAAATTTGTTAGCTCAAGATTACCCAAGTGGCATGTGTTGTCACGATAAGGGGCGTTACCGTGGACTGTCATGTGTTGACGTGTCGCGGTAATACCATAATATAGAAATCATATGATAACTAAGAGGCATGTGGATTTTGCCCTAAAGCATATGAGATACTGATATGAGTATAAGATTGAAAGGCTTGAATAAAAATAATGTGATATGAGGATATATCGCCTTGGATATGGGATATATGTATCACCATCAATATGATTTATTTGCTGCCATGAGTATGATTGTGTTGGGGGAAATCTCCACACGGTCAAGTCCAGGTAAGTTCATGATTGCCCGGGGAGAATGGCCTCCGTTGCCTGCCCCGGGCGCCGCCATTTGGCCCCCGGGACCGTGCCCCCCGGGCATGCCCCGGGCGCCGCCATTTGACCCCCGGGACCGTGCCCCCAGGGCGGGTCCCGGGCGCCGCCATTTGGCCCGGGACGGTGGCCTCCGGTGCCCGCCCCGGGCGCCGCCATTTGCCCGGGGACAGTGGCCTCCGTTGCCTGCCCCGGGCGCCGCCATTTGGCCCCCGGGACCGTGCCCCCCGGGCATGTCCCGGGCGCCGCCATTTGGCCACCGGGACCGTGCCCCCCGGGCATGCCCCGGGCGCCGCCATTTGGCCCCCGGGACCGTGCCCCCCGGGCGGGTCCCGGGCGCCGCCATTTGGCCCCCGGGACCGTGCCCCTCGGGCGGGTCCCGGGCGCCGCCATTTGGCCCGGGACGGTGGCCTCCGGTGCCCGCCCCGGGCGCCGCCATTCGCCCGGGGACAGTGGCCTCCGTTGCTTGCCCCGGGCGCCGCCATTTGGCCCCCGGGACCGTGCCCCCCGGGCATGTCCCGGGCGCCGCCATTTGGCCACTGGGACCGTGCCCCCCGGGCATGCCCTGGGCGCCGCCATTTGGCCCCCGGGACCGTGCCCCCCCGGCGGGTCCCGGGCGCCGCCATTTGGCCCGGGACGGTGGCCTCCGGTGCCCGCCCCGGGCGCCGCCATTGGCCCGGGACAGTGGCCTCCGTTGCCTGCCCCGGGCGCCGCCATTTGGTCCACGGGACCGTGCCCCCCGGGCATGTCCCGGGCGCCGCCTTTCAACTCCCGGGACCTTGCCCCCCGGGCGAGTCCCGGGCGCCGCCATTCGCCTGGGGACAGTGGCCCCCGGTGCCGGCCCCGGGCGCCGCCTCCTAGGCTCCCGGGACCCTGCTCTCCGGAAGGGGTCCCAGACGTCACCGCCCTCCTAAAAGGCAAAATCCCTGTTTGTTTATCACGTGCAGGTCACGCGAGGGATGCCTCGGGAATCAGCGACCACCTGTCAAGCATCCAAGACGTTTGACCGGGAGAAGGACGGTCCTACCCTTCAATCCGACGGTGGCTCCCGGGGTAGTTTAGGTTTTTTGCTTCTTTTTGGGGCTATAAATAGCCCTTGTACCCCTCTGTTGTAAAGGATCAGTTCATTATTATTTGGAATAGCTAATCTCACAGACGTGCTCCGGAAGCCTCTCCCCCGGAGAGAGCCTCCCCAGCCGACTCCGGTCGGGAGCGCGTCGACAGGACTAGGGCCCCCACCGGGACCCGAACCTGTATAAATCCACGTGTCAATTCTTGTGTTTGTCCGGCGGGGGAGGACCGGTCACCCGGTCAACCCGCGCTGCGTGATCTCCGCTAGGATCGTCTTCAAAACCTGCCGGGGTATTCTTAATACCACGACAGTTGACGCCGACCGTGGGGACCCATGACGAATCGCCATGTCTCCTCCGAGAACAAGGGCCCGCGCCCTTCCTGGTGACGCCGGTCCTGGCGACCTGGAGCCGCCCGTCCGGGACACTGCTGTTCCGGCGCTTCCGTCCGGAGGCGTCCATTCCCAGGTACCGCCTCCCATCTTTCCTCTCAATCTAGGTGCCTCCACCTCCGGGTCGCTCCCGAAGGCCGCGGGGACCTCGGCCGGGACGAGTTTCCCCCCGACGGCCCCCCCGGCCCCCCGGGACGCCCTGCTGGAGGCTCTCGTAGAGGGCCAGCTCCGCGCCCAGCGCTCTATGGACGAGCTCCTTAGTGTGTTGGCGCGGCCTTCGGCCCCCACATTTTCGCCGCACCCGTATCCGGGGATCATGCCCCCGTTCATGGGATACCCAGCGGCCCCTCCAGCGTCGGGGGGGCTGTCTACCCCGTATGATCCCGCTGGGGGGTTCCCTCCCCCCGCGGGATATACTTCCGGACACTTCTCGGCACCCGGGCCTGTCCCGGTGCCGGGAGGCTTTT